>JAIGNY010000386.1:352500-355000 GCA_020152595.1 Chiridota heheva | reverse complement strand
GCATTTCAATAGTAAATTATGCACATAATAATAGATAACAAGATAATATTATGATATTTTTATTTGAGACAAATTGGCTTAAAAGTCATGTTGGTATCTTTTTTCGTTTAGGAGTTATTGCATATCAAAGATTGCGGGAGTGTGTTGAAAAGAGACATCACAATGTAGATTGTGATGTCATAATGGCAAATCCAAGACAATTTTTGTGTATTTCTTTGAAAATTAATTGCCTCCTCCTAAATTACTGGAAGCTTTTTTTTAAATTTATTTATTGAGATGGGGTATAACATGCACTTTTTAAGAACGTGCTTTATCCATTTGCTCATAAAGCTTACACTAAAAAAAAGAAAAAGAAAAGAGAACATTTTTGTTTGTTTTAAAAAAATACATACGATCTGCCTTTATGACATCACATTTTACACTGTAAACTTACCTTTCAACACACTTGTCTGCTAGTGCAATCTTTGAAATGCAATATTTCCTAAACAGAAAACATGAATTTTACACAAAATTGTTTCTTTAAAGGCCATCTATCGTGATTAAAATGTGGCGGCGTACAATTGTTTCCAAAACGATACTGATTGGCCTATTAATGCATGTAAGCTAGTAAGTGCACACTGTACCATCAGACCATTGTGTTTCGACCAATCAAAACACAGGATTCGAATTTCTTTTACCTCGTACGTTAGAGACGACAACTGGCCTTTACTATTCCTCTATCATACCTATGAAAATACAAATTTACAAGGAAGTTTCTTTAAAAAATAGAATAAAATAAAATTTTCTGCTAAAAATTTGCACCCATTGCAATTCATCAAATGAATGCAAAGAAATCGTTTAGTGCGACCGCATGTAATTTCATTCTTATCACTGTATTCTGGGTTCCTTTAACCTGCAATAATTTACCTGCATTAACCGATAATTGGCTTTAAAATGATTAAAATTGAAGTCTATGATAGATTTGTGAAGGTATTATTAGCAGAAAAACATTTATTCAAAATCGGTTCAAAACTTATGATTTCAAAGCCTTATTGTAGTGCCTTATCATAAGTTATGCAAATTTTATTGTAATTTTGTAACATTACAAGAAAACCCATGAATTTCCTATTTTTTTTTTTCTTTCACCACCGTTCTTTGAATGGAAGCTGTTGAATATGGTCAAGAGATGTTGAATGTCAATCATACCCTCTATCTAAGTTTAGTAGGAGAAAAAAGTCTGATGATTTCAGTGACTAAAATTTAGGACAGAATTTTAAAGAATCACATTAAAGATTCTAAGGCGTCCTTATCACAACTTTTGCATTGCTGAAAATTTCATCAAACTTTGTTGAGTCATAACTCGGAAGGTGGCACTGTACATAAAGACTTTAGAGGAGTCTAAAGCTATGACATCACAAATAGTCTAATTTTAGTCGTTTCTACACAAATGATACCAAACTTAAATACCTCCTTAACTGAACATGATTTTGAATGCTTTCTTCACCAATTTGTTTCTTTTGAAGTCCTCTTTCATATAAGATAGACTTGCTTGACCCCTGAACTAATACTTTGAATAATAATTAGTAATACAACACAATGGTGGCTTCAGGGGGCGCCAACAAGATTGGTCCCAAGTCAGATCCAGGGGCGCCAACGGGATTGCCCCCCCCCTTCCCCCACAAGTCAGGTTTATAAAACGTCCTTAGGTAGGCCTAAGCCATGGATTTGTATGTATATCATACATGTTTGAGTTCAGGACAACGGTATTTCTCCAATTTTCTTATGTTACTTGAAGACTCGATGATTTAATTAGCAATAGTTAGCAATAGTAAGAGGCATTTAGCGGGCCCCTGGACCCCACGCAGTTAAGCGCACGCGTCGCGTGCGCAGTGCTGCCTTACGGCGCCACCGTGTGATTTCAATAAGAATCTGCGGGTAAGACCAATTCCCCCCCCCCCCCACCCCTCCCCTCCTCCGCCCTTTTTTCTTTCCTGAAAAATCACCCCTGGACCCGCCATTGGTGTAACATCAGTACTGTTCCAACTCAATTTGTGAAAAACTAACCAGAAAATTGACAGATTTGAACATCTTTAGTAGCTGAAGGAGAAAGGTATTTACCTGTTTACATACAAAGGTAAAAGACTATTTGGTGGATGCCTACAATATGAAAAAAATTAACAAAGTATGTTGTTATAAATATTAAACATTGAAAAACATATTAAAAATGCTTTACCTGTTTTTGATTTCAAATTTCTGCGAAAAAACAATCCGCCGAATATCCCTTTCCACTCCAAAGCGATATTTCGGAAAGAAAATATTACTTATACTGAGCCTGTACGCGCTCAAATATCATTTTTACGCCTGTAAATCCAGGTCATAGGATAGTAAACAACGCTCTATACACAATTCAAATCATAATTATATTCACGTTAAAATTTGTATGATGTTTGCATATTTTATAGCCATTTGTGCATGCGTTTTACAATTGCATGCAGTGAGAAAACAGTTATCCCATAAGGTT
>JAIGNY010000386.1:337500-347500 GCA_020152595.1 Chiridota heheva | reverse complement strand
GTCGTCGCCTGCGTATTCGGGTATGATAGTACAAATGCTATCACGAAACGCTTAATACGACCCGGACGAGAACACAGGTACGACGTACGGACAGACATAACATCGACAACCAAGTCAATGTCCACGACCTTTGATAACCAGTTGTGGTGCACTGGCGATATCTCATTTCATTTTTAACATCCGTAAATAAAGGCTAATTGGTCCAGGTTTCTCACGACATTAAACGGTCAAT
Source organism: Chiridota heheva (assembly GCA_020152595.1). NCBI lineage: Eukaryota > Metazoa > Echinodermata > Holothuroidea > Apodida > Chiridotidae > Chiridota > Chiridota heheva. The sequence goes on along the minus strand of JAIGNY010000386.1, from coordinate 347,268 downwards.
AACTCCATAATTATACCAGAGAAACGTAAAACACGACCCTGGGGTTTCACGTATCATTGAGACATGAATATGCCATACACCGCTGTTTCTGAACACATTTCGCGACGAACTATCTTTTTGCGAACATACAAATTGCGAACATACAAATTGCGAACATACAAATTGCGAACATACAAATTGCGAACATACAAATTGCGAACATACAAATTGCGAACATACAAATTGCGAACATACAAATTGCGAACATACAAATTGCGAACATACAAATTGCGAACATACAAATTGCGAACATACAAATTGCGAACATACAAATTGCGAACATACAAATTGCGAACATACAAATTGCGAACATACAAATTGCGAACATACAAATTGCGAACATACAAATTGCGAACATACAAATTGCGAACATACAAATTGCGAACATATCTCAAGTGAAGGTATACATTACGAACGTATCTTTAGCGAGCGTACAAACTGCGAACATATCTTTTGCAAACATTCAAGATTGCGAAAATATATTTACCGAACTTATTTTTTTCCGAACATGTATGTTACGAACATTTATGATTGATACCATATATTTTCCGAGCATTTTAGTTTTCCGAACATATATTCTGCGACCATAATGTTTCCGAACGTTAGTTTAGCGAGCATATTAGTTTTCCGAACTTATATTCTGCGACCACATTGTTTCCGAACTTGTTTTGCGAACATTTTTGGTGGTTCATTTGGCGTTCCATACAAAAATGATGAAAAAAGACACATGCGCTATTCAAATGATGCAAAAAAGGCATCTGCACTATGAAAATGATGAAAAAAGACACGTGCTTGGGTAGCACATAAGCTCACATATGGAAGTGCCCCCTCCCCCACTGGCTTTTTTCAGGCTTCTTCTGATGTTGCATGTGCTCTTTTGCTAAAAAGCGCATCAAAATGTATAAATTACTTGTCGTTTGGGAGCTTCTTTCCCGAAACCCTGAACGATACCTTGCATCATTTTGTTTCCCGAGCTTATAAGATATTGGGAAGTTTTTGAAATTTGCCAACAAAATCAGAAAATGAAACTCATGATTCCCCCAAATCAGAAAATTTATATGAAAAAAAGGGACAAAAGTTAATTTATAACAATTTTTCTTTTCACTTGACTGTCCAAATTTTGGACCGTATTTTTTGTTATCATCTTGGGCCAAATATATATATATATATATATATATATATATATATATATATATATATATATATATATATATATATATATATATATATATATATATATATATATATATATATATATATATATATATATATATATATATATATATATATATATATATATATATATATATATATATATATATATATATATATATATATATATATATATATATATATATATATATATATATATATATATATATATATATATATATATATATATATATATATATATATATATATATATATATATATATATATATATATATATATATATATATATATATATATATATATTTATTATTGGAGGGTGTCTTCAGAGGCGGCGGAACCGGGGTCCGCCATCCACACTTTTTCAAAAGTTTAGAAATTATTATTTTCAGAGAGGACAAGTGCCATTTTTCAGAGTAGGGACGTGCCCATTCAAAACTTTCTTGATCTAGAAGAAAGTAATACAAATACAGCACAAAAAGATACTAAAATTTACAATCTTCAGCTCTACATTGAACTTTTTTCTACTGAAAAAGCATCACATATGCCTAACTATGTTTTCCCTACTTATAATTTTTAAAAATACTTTTAAAAAGAATCTTTCAAATGAGGTATAGGGCAAAACTTACAATGTGGACCCAGGCCAATAACTGCCGTACCCCTCCGTGCACCTTCTTTACAAAGTTTTAAACGTACCCCTTATCAGAGATAAAACCTGATGTTCAGATTATATGGCGTTAAAACCATCTCCTGATTATAACTGATATTCTTACTGATAGATTGAAGAAAGTTACATTAACATTTGCTACATGAAATTCAAAATTACTATGCTTTGGGAATATTGCTAGGCAAAAATGTGTGTGGGTGTGTGTGTGTGTGTGTAAGGGGGAGGGGGTTGTATATGTGTGTGTGTGGGTGGGTGGGTGTGGTATGTGTGTGTGTGTGTGTGTGTGTGGGTGTGGATAATTGTATTACCATATCCCCCTCTCGAAAAAGTGGAGAAATATATACAGTAGCGTATCCAGCTTTCGGTGTCATGGGGACGGTAATTATAGGAAAAGGGTTGTATTCAGAGGCGTAGGAACGATGGGGAACTTGCTGAAAACTGCCCCTGGAAGGATTTTACTTTCCTAAGTTAACATTTTAATTTTTTGGGGGGTTAAAAATATTGAAAATTTCCCGAAAATGTTCCAAAAATTGAATAAATTTTATCAAAAATGAAGAAAAATTGAAGAAAATGCCCTGAAAATCGATTAAATTGCTTGAACATTTTCTAGAAAGTTTTTCGAAAATAAGTGAAAAAAAGCCAAACCTAAAAAACAAACATAAATTAAAAGTTTACTTGTAGCAAATTCATTACAAATTATTTGGGCGAGTAATCTTATCAATTCATTATAACAGTTTCTTTCCCGAATTCCCGAATATGAGTACTAGTATTTTCCGCTACTTACATTTCACTTATGGAATTTCACAAAGAGGTGTAAGTTTCCCCATGATACCACTAAAAACGCCACTTCCCCCTTCCACCCCCTTAGGATCTACACCTATAATCCATGCTGAGCAAGTTCATAAATAAAGTTACTCAAATTTGATATGACAATGCTGTGACAATGATATGACAATATTGTTGTATCATGATACAACAATAAAATTGTGTAAGAGCGCCACGTAAAGGTTGTCAAGGATACGGGGATGCAAAAGAAGACCAAATTACAGAGCAACTAACATAACTTTCTTCAAAAACGATTCAGTACAAAGTAATTCGTTTTCTATATTTTGATAAATAAAATACGTTGTTATATCTCATTTAAATGTTAAGTATACTTGGCCCATATTGTCGTATGATTTTTCATTTTAGACTTTGTCCTAGTGTTAAATTAGGCTAAAAGTGTATTGTACAAATTGCATACCAGTTACGCTACAAAACAGTGAATCTCATAATCACACTGATAATAATAAAGTTCTAACGTTAATAATAGTTTATAGAGCACTTTTCGGATGAAAATGAAAAATAAGGCAATATCTAACAATTCTTTTCTCAGGAAAGAATTGGAATTCTCCCCTTATGCGTTGTGCTGTATATCTGAGGGAGAGGGGGTAATTACAGGACTATATAAAAGCTTCTTGACATTTCTTTGAGTCTCTAGTCAAGAAGCTTTACAGGAATGGAATAAATCGAGAGATCAAGGTATTTTATTAGGATCAATCTTGGGTACAATTTAGGTCAATTAAAATCCTGAGGGCAAACATTATGGCATTTCCAACCTCTTTACAGTGCCAATCAGTTAGTCAATCTTCAGTAATGCACTTAATAGAGCTAGCCTACAAGAACCATTACAAATATACAATATATATGGAATAAAGCCAAATAAAATTGTAATAGGGAGGGACATCAATGGAATTCTACAGGAATGTAGAATGTTCCATTTTATAGGGAGGGACAATAACAAAGTAAGTGAAATTTTATATGAGTAACTGTAATTATACTCGAGGTTTAAGGTTTAAAAGCACGCAAAATGAAACAAACAATAAAACAGGTGCAGGGGCAAACCTCCCCTTTTATGTTTCAGTAAAGATATGGAAGGGGGAGAAATGGAATATTCTCCTTTTGTTTTGCAGTATATATGGGAAAGGGGAGAATTGAATTCTCCCCTCTCCCGTATACTGCAACATAAAAGAGAAGAATTAGGTCCCCTTGCGTTACACGTGAAGATATCGGCTTTATTCAGTCATAATGTATGTATTCCACTTACCCAATTTCCCCTCTCTAATATCAATGGCTGCGCAAGCCTATTACCTTGTTTGACTATCCCCCCAATTTTGTTTTGTTTTTTTGACAAGAATTTGTTGAAAAGCTATCTATATATACTCATGGATTTCTCCCGTCGCCCACACTATAAGTGCCCATTATGTATGGGAGAGGGGAGAATTACATGAGTATATATAAAGCTTCTTGATATTTGTTTGAGTCTCTAGTCAAGAAGCGTTATATATAGTCGTGTAATTCAAGTATATATATATATAGTTTCTCAACAAATTCCCGTCCTAAAGAGACCGAAAAGAAAAAAAAATTGGGGATAGTCTTACGAGGTAAAGAAGTCTTGCGCAGCCATTGATATTAGAGAGGAAAAATTGGGATTAGTGGAATATATCTGACTGAATAAAGTCGATATCTTTCATGTGTAATGCAAGGGGACTTAATTCTCCCTTTTTGTTGCAGTATGCATGGGAGAGGGAAGAATTCCATTTCTCCCCTCTCCCATATATACTGCAACACAAAAGGGGAGAATTCTAATTCTCCACTTTCTCACACACTAATATTATATATGAAGTAGGAGAGAAATGGAAGCTGTTCCATGCAGCGCTGAGTTTTATCACCTTTTTTTTTATCACTAAAGGAATAATTGTTTAAAGCAGGTCTTAAATGATTAACAAGTAAATCCGTTATTCAGATTTAATTCATGTGTATATATATGACTTTACCCCACATGCAACACTTAATACAGTGTATCTTCCAATTCTCCCCTTTTGGACACACTCGCACGGACGAGGGGAGAAATGGAAGATACTCCATGCGAGTTTCGGACAGTCAAAATGTAAGATTCTTCTTAATTTTTCATTCGTGGTTTATCAAAAAAAGTAGAGTGAACATCAGCTAAATATCTTATCTACATTTATTATCATTCTACATTTGTTTTGAGGTGAAAATTGAATTCTCCCCTGAGCAGAGAATTGAAAGATATTGCCAAAAATAAAAGATAGTCCAAATGGAATTTTCTATAGTTGTTTTGGTGATGGACCAGTTTCAAGGAAAAATGTTTTTTTTTTTTATTTCATAATTCCTTAATTGTTTAATATTTTTAGTTTTTAGGATTGCAGAACAATTGGCAATTACATTTTCTATGTACAAATTTTGTATATTCAAAGCAATTTATGACATTTTCTTTCAATTTTTTTTTCTTCAAAGAGTGCCAAATTCATTTGATCCACAATATTTTTGCATAACTTGTAGGCTTTGTAGGTAGGGCTTAACATGCATTTCCCAAGTAAGTCAATTTGCCCTTAATGCCTTAAGGTCTGCGATCACGACATAACATTCCATTTTACACATTATGGAACTCAGATTTTGAGTGGAACTACCCCTTTACCCTATGTCACCCCCTTAGCCAATTTCCCCATCTCTTTTAACTTATAAAGATATCTCTTTCCTTTAATTTGTGACCTCCTGTCGCTTTAACATTTCCCCAGCGCTTGAACTTATAACCCCTATCCCTTAACATGTAGAATGCATTTCACCATACTGCCTTCAGGTCACCACTTTGTGGGAGGTCATCTGCCCTAACTTTGCCACCCCATCCTAAATAGCCCGCCATCTTGTTGTGTTATATTATGTTGTTAGGTTCAAACATTTATTTACTTACTGTTCAAAATATTGTTAGACAATACTATAGTAGGCCCCTAAGCCTATGACGTAAATCAACTTAAAACTGAAAGTCAAAAAAGCGATGTGATTGTGAAGTATAATATTTTTTGAACAGATGCCTGAAAATTATTCTCCGGCGTCCACCAGTACCGCTTTTCCACCGTGTATAAAATGACCAACTGCGTATTTGTGTTAATTCATGAACGCGTATCGCGCGGGTGTACACAATTAAATGAAAGGGTACAAAAACTTTTCACGGGCGGTCACGCGATTGTCTATTTACAAAAACTGGGAAAAAACATTGAATCGCGCGCAAGATTGATTTACATATGGACTATCTTATCACCTAATTTTTTTTGTTACTTCCAAATGTCTGGCTGCTTTTGCCTTGCTGGTTTTGCATCAGGCCTAAGCTTAAGGAGACCAAGGATGTACAAATAACTTAGGAGACCATATTCACCTTACTGAGTTTGAATTATGTAAGTTCTATTAATATAAGTTCTATTTACATTAAGTTCTATTCACGTTAAGTTCTATTCATTTAATAAGTTTTATTTACTTGCACGACTTGCTTGGAGCTGAAAATGCACAAAAGCAAATGCATTTCAGAAAAATTGGGCTGTCATCCCAAAAAGTGTCAATCATTTGCAAATGCTTTCACATTTCGGTTTGTGCTCACGATCATAGATGGAAGCGTATGTACGTTGTTTTTGGTTAAATGCAGATCATTTTTTTTTTACAAACTTTTTTTTAAAGAGCGAAAACTTTGTCTTCTGAACAGCCTATTATTGATTTTCTTCTATGGATTACTAAAGATGGCATCAAAGTATATATGTATGGTTGAATTTTTAGATGTAAGTGAGAAAGGTTTCATATCGCAATCTACGCGTGTTGTAGCCCATTGCCTTTTGCTTCAGTGTGTTGTACAGTAGTCTCATTTTTTTTCAAAACACGTGCGTTCATACCCAAATCCATAGAATCTGGGTCACTTATAATTTGGGTATGAATATTTGTGCTAGTTGTTAGCTCTACAGCCAAATGAAACAGTTTGCAAAACTTGACTTTGAAAAGTAAATTAAAAAATCCTAATGTTAGTATAGGCACGATAGGGGTAAATCGCTATATAGGAATTAATTTCAACATTTTTGGTTCCGATGCGATAGCATCAGGAACCTATGCAGTAGGCGGGGTTTAATGAAAATATCTTGAAATGTTAATATTTTAACAACCGCATGTCTGTTTCATATTTGGTGTAATTGTAATGTTAGCTGGTGTGTACATTTTCATGATGTAAAAATGTTAAATTTCATTAATATGCGTGGTGGGTGGGGTTTTACATGATTTTGTAGAAAAGAGCTTAATTGTAAACACAATATCTCGAGAACTGTACATGAGATTCAGTTCATATGTGGTACACAGATAAGAGTTCTTCAAAACTGTTCTAGATAAGTTAGGTTCTTGGTCCCAAATGTGGCAGATGTCACTCAATGTTGATATATGCAAAGTTATTTATTTTGGTCAGAGCAATTTGGCTTTTGATTACTGCATGAATGGTTCAAATCTTGGTTGTGTTGATAAATCTAGGTGTTGTCATTACTAGTAATCTGAAGCCTTCTAAACAGTGCTTTAGCAGCTGCAAGGGCAAATATAATGCTTGGTTTGATTAGAAGAAATTTTTGTTTTCTTGGTAGAGAGGTTGTCCTTAATTTGTATAAGCAGTTAGTCAGGCCTCATCTTGAGTGTGCTATTCAGGCTTGGAATCTCTTTCATGAGAAGGATAAGTTCATTTGGGGCAGGTTGAGCGAAGAGCCACTAGACTTATTCTGAAGTAAGGAATCTCTCTTATGAATCTAAGTTGCGAATTCTTGGTTTGACCATGCTTAAGTTGAGAAGAGTACGTGGTGATATGATTCAGGTTTTTAAATTCCTATCTGGTAGTGATGCTTTGACTTCTTGTAATTTCTTGCATCTTTCAACTAATCCTCATGTGACACGTGGTAGCAGTTTGAAGTTGACCAAAGAGTTCTCATGGATACAGTAGATATTCAGACTTGTTAATAAAGACTTGTTAATGAGTTTATTCGTTTGCCTGAGTGGATAGTTAGCTCCAATTTTGTTCATAATTTCAAAGTCAACATTGATAAGTTCTTTACTAACTCTGGGCGTCTTTGATTTTTTTGTTTGTGTTGTTGGTGGTGTCAGTTTGGGCTTTTTATGGGGTGATTCACCCTTCTTAGCCCGTCATCTTGTTATGTTATTATGTTATGTTGTGTATTATTAATAAGTATGCAGGATTTAATGTAAAAATTGTGAAATGTTCATATTTTAATAACTGCGTGTCTGTTTTATTTCATGTTTGGGATCATTATGATGTTAGCTGGTGTGTACATGTTCATGATGTAAAAACTTTGAATTTGATTAATATGTGTAGTGGGCGGGGATTAATATGATTTTGCTGAAAAGAGCTTGTAAACACAATTTCAAGAATGGTAATCTTGATTCATGTCATATTTGGTACACAGAAAGCCCATGGTCTGTAGATGTGCCCTATTTTTTTTGGTGGTGATGTCATATTGGGCATGATAATTTTGTTGGGTATTGTGTACATGTACGTGCTTATGTTATCAGCAGATTTCATTAATATGCATGGTGGGCGTGGCTTAATGTGAAAATGTTAAATGATGTAAACACCATACTGTATCTCATGAACAATATATCAGATTTATGCTATATCATGTGCACAGATGGGTAATGGTCTGTACATTGTTCTAATGTTGTGGTAGTGATATCATGAATATTAATGAGTAGGCAGGGCTTACTGAGAAATTCTTGAAATACAATAAATGAGCAACCATTTTTGCATTATACTTGCTATGATAATGTTGTTTATTATTGTGCAAATGCTAATGTTGTCAACATTTTTATTGATGGGTGTGGCTTATGAATAAATATCATGGAACAGATATTACATGATATACAATAATAGGACAGTTAATACAAATTTTGCAAATCAATCCGATTGTGAAAAGAAGCATTGGAACTACAAAACCTTTTGGTTCTGGTTAATACTTATAAATGATTGATTTTCTTGAAACTCAGGATTTATAAAGAGATATTGGAAAATTTTGAAACATCATCTTATTTTTAGTCACCAATCTAGGAATTTTGGGGCAAAAAACGGGTTTTCATTTAAATCCAATAAAATGTGAAGAACAAACAAATTTAGGGTTCAAGAAAATCATGCTTATTGGCTATTTTGAAAAATTTCTTTCCTTCTTTCAGCAATTTTACTGTTTATCTTCCCATTATTCCAAAATAATTTCAAGTTTATACTTTTTCGTGCAAATTTTGGTTAAAAGGAAAATAGATCACAAGGTTGCATTCTTGTCAGCCATTTTGAATGAAGCTACAGAAACAAAGCTGAATAATGGTGTGGAGGAATTTTAAATATGTCTACATGTCAAACTTCTCTTTGTCATGTAAAATTGGGGTGAAACACAAGCAAATTTCAAAGAGGAATAAAAGAAAATATTTTGTGCTTAAAATACCAAACAGATTTGTTGCACAATGTGTTTTGATGGCCAAGGTCAGGATGATTTGGGTTGAATTGTCTGTCATCAATATATCTCAAGAACTGATGATTTGATTGGTGTGTGGTTTTGGTATCAATTAAGGAAGAAGTGATTAAAATTAGGGACATATTGGAACAGGAGAGTGGCAGAAATGAAAGGGTAGTCTGTTTTAGGGTGAAATCTGTCAAGACAAAGGTAGTTGAAACTTTCCAATGGAATTTGTATAACAATGAATTCATGCCCTGAAAAGAAATAAAAAAGATCAAATTCATGGATTCTCAGATCAAGTGGTTTCTGGTATCAAAGAGAATCAAAACAATTGGTTTCTCGCATGAAAGGAAAATAATAGAATGTGAATCTTGCCTGAATATAAGTCAAATCTCAAATAATGAATGCTTAGCCTAAATAAAACTGAAGTCAATGATCAGAGGGTAGATCCTGGAGTGTTTAGAATGGAAAATGGCAATACAGATCAACAATGAGAAAGAGGTTGTTTGGGATATAACTTGGTGGACCTAGGGTTTATGAAATAGATAATATTGCGAATGAGGAATGGACAGGGGG